>JAUIRK010001027.1:0-19512 GCA_030549495.1 Nectonema munidae
TTTTTAGATTAGAATAAATTTATTTAAAATAAAGATGAACATAGGCACATAACAAGGAGAACACATCATAGATAAAAAAGAAAAAAAAAAATTTTTTTTTTTTTTTTTCAAAATAGTTGAAATAAATAAATCACAGGTAAACACAATACAAAAGATTATAAGCACATTTCAATACATTTATTTTTTACAGAAATAAAAGTAACACATTTACACAAACGTTTCTATAATATATACTGCTACACATATGTGAAAAAATGTTTATATAAATTCTGATAATAATAAATAAACAAATAAAACTTTTGTTACTAACACTTAAAAGAGAAGATAAGAAAAAAAATCAAAAGCCAAAAAATGGCCGCTTCTAGATTTTTTTTCAAAAAGAAATAAATAAATAAAATAGAACAAAATTAAGAAATAAAGGATATAAAATTCAAAACACGTTTATAAAATAAAGTAAAACTTTATATGAGTGATCATTCTGTTTTCAATATGTATGACTGTACGAAATAATTTTTCATGTTTCTTTTAAATAAAGGTAGGGAGAAATTAATATTGCTATTAAAGATATCATCATATTTCTCATAAAACTCGTTTACCTTCTTTATAACTGAAATTTTTGAGCTTTTTAGTCTATAGTCAATGCGATTAGGTCTAATAGACCCTCTAGTATTATAATATGGATTCGATTTGTATGTTATAAGATCCCCAAAAACGTTGTTCAATTTACCTCTAATGTTATTGTAGAGAAAAACTGCAATTCTCATGAGAAATATATCACTTAGCTTTAGCAAATTATTTTCATAAAACACAAAATTCGTATGATCATACTTTTTCATATTGAAAGTAACTCTCAGAGCCCGTTTTTGTAGGATTTCAACTTTTTTTACCATAAGGGTACCAATTTATTACACTGTAGTTTATGTAGGAAATGAAAAGTTGTTTGTAAATCAGTAATTTTACTTTCAACGAGAAGATATTTTTTGTATGGAACAAAATGCCAATGACGCGATTTAAGTTCATAGTGAGCTTATCTATATGGTCGTTGAAATTCAATTTACTATTGAAAACCAACCCTAATATGTTATTATCTTTGACCTCTTTTATTCCAGTTGATTCAAGAAAATTATTGCTTCTATTTTTCTTGGATATGATCATACACTTCGACTTCTGTTTATTTAAAACAAAGTGATTTGCTTCAAACCAATCATACAGCTGTCCTAGGTGATTATTTAGAGTTTTCACATCAAAAGAACTTCCATCTTTAATTCTAGATACAGGAAAATATGCGCAAATGTCATCTGCAAAGAGTAAAAATTTGAAAAAGGATGAAGAAGAAAATAAATTGTTAATTGATACATTGAAAAGAAGAGGTCCCAAAATGGAACCCTGTGGGATTCCATTGTGCAAAAGAATAGCATTTGATAAGATACCATTGACTTTTACCTGTTGATGTCTATCAGAAAGATATGAAGACATAAGAGACAAAGCCTGTTTGCTTAAATCACATTCATACAAGTTTTTGATAATGGTCGGATGGCTTACCCTGTTGAAGGCTTTAGACAAATCAAAAAAAAACACAACTGCCTCATCTTTTTCTTCAATTATATTAACCACTTCCTGTAGTAGAAAAGAATGAAAAACTTCCGTTGAATAGTCTTTTCTAAATCCGAATTGGTGATCATTTAGAAAACCAATTGAAGTTAAATGCCTTTTTAATTGATAATGTATAAATTTTTCGAATATTTTTGAAAATGTGGGTACAATTGAAACAGGCCTGTAATTGTTTATACAATACTTACTATCACTCTTATAAATAGGAACAACTTTATGCATTTTTAATACTTTGGGAAAAACGGATTCAGTCAGACAAAGATTTATAGCTACACACAGAACTTTAGATATATATTGTTCCACTAACTTAACATGTTGAATTGAGATACCATATATATCTTTGCTTCGTGTTTTTTTAGATTTCCTTATAATTGATGCAATTATCTCATTCGTACAATACTCAAAATCAAAAGTGCCGTTAGCCATGTCAACTGGGAAAAATAATGGTTTAGAAAAGGAATCATAATTGTGAAAAGAAGCAAAGGTTTCATTGAATTTGGAAGGCAAAACATCATTGTTTATAACTTTATCGGATTCTTTGATGCAAATTACACTGTTTTTATCGCCTTTTATAAACTTATTAATATTATCCCAAGTAAATATACTAGTTATCAAAGAGCTTTATTATGTTATTAGAACAAATTTAGAATGCTGTAATAATTTTTTTTCTACACAATTGTTCTTTTAACACTATGACCAATAGTTTTAAAACTTCACAAAATCTTTTTCTTAATTGTATTTATAATGACATTTATATTTACAGTCAATGAAGAATAAGTTTTAAGAATTAAATATATTGTATTAAAATAATAAATCAACATTTAACTTGATTTTCCCTTTGGTAAAAACGTATTTAAATTCTTCAAAAGAGAGCTATACGTGTAATTTTTAACATCAATAGACTTCAGACTTATGCTGCTGCTCTTCAAAAAAATCTTGAACCCTCAATCGTAAAAAATAAGAATGTTTGGAATTTCAATCCTGACTTGTCTGTTCAAGTTTGTAACTTCTTCGATGCATCACAACCTAACACTGTTCAAACAATTAATGAGAAGCTTCAACCTATAACTAACAAGCTTTGTTTCAATAAATTCAGAAGACTAAAAGATAAATCACTAATTCTTGAGTCCCCATCTACAGAGAAGCTCGATATTTTGAAAAAGAATTTATCCTCCAATAATTTTACCTACCAAGATCTTCCTGCAAAGTCTCCTATTTTTGTTTAGTTGGTATGAATAATAATTTTGATATTAATTATATAAAAGAAACAATTTGTGTTCAAAATGACATTGACAGTGATTCAGTTTTAAGTATATTTAAGTTTAAAGGTAAAGATAAAAATTATTGTAATATAGGTATTAAATTTAAACTGGAAATTGTTAAAGATATCTTTAGAAGGAAGCTTGTATATTTTAATTGTAGTGTTTATGAATTAGTTTTACTGCGTGGCTACGTAAAAGTTTGTTATAAATGTAATAAACATGATCATATTGCAATTAACTGCGAACAATCAAATCCTACATGTAGGTTTTGTGGCTTGTCCCATCTTTCTAGTGAATGTAATAATAAAGAAACTAAATTGTGTCATATTTGCGAGTCTAACAATTTAAATTCGAATCATATTTGCAATTCGAAAGATTGCCATAGTTTAAATAATTTAAAGTCACTAAGATCTGCCAATAATGAGTTAGCCTTGAAGCATTTACTTAATAGTTCTTCATGAATACTTTGTTCTCATCTACTAATGATTGTTTAGAAGTGTCAAATACGAAGGATTTTTTTGATATGTTTTCTCTAGGTGAATTTTCAGAACATTCTGACTTAAAATCTTCCATAGCTGTTCTTTCTGGTGATCTTCCTGAGTTTCATTTCAATTTTAATATCCATAGTTTGAACTGTCAGTCACTGAATGCTAAATTTGATGAGCTATGTTTTTTAGTTTCTAATATAAATAATCATAATAAGCATCTACTTTCTGTGTTGTGTCTACAAGAAACTTGGTTGTGTCCTAATTCATGTTCATTCAATTTAAGTAGTTATTGTTCTATAGCTAAGCCTTGCTATCTTTCTACACACAGCGGATTATCCTTTTATGTACACAATTCTGTAGTGTATTCATTTGTTACTGATAACTTTTCATCCATTTACTTTGAACATTTTTCTATTGTAATTTGTGTAAAAAATAATAAAAATATTATGATTCATAATATTTATAGACCCCCTAATAATAGTAAAACTTCTCTATCTGGTTTTTTGATTGACTTTGAGCTTTATTTGAGCAAACTTAAATCTAACTTTGTCCACATTTTATCAGGTGATTTTAATATTAATTTTTTTAAATTAAATACCGCATCTGTTGTTAGCGATTTTCTTCAATTAATTTTTTCCTTTTCTCTGAAATTTACTGTCTCTTCTACTACTAGGTTGCAGTTCAATACCCTCATTGATAATTTTTTAATTAGTCGTAATGTTTCTTATTATTCTTATGTCTTTGATTCCTCGTTATCTGATCACTTTCCTATTTTTTTATCTTTACCCCTTGAATATGATTACGTAAAACATCCTCTCAAAAGTTTTGATCGTTCGACGTTTAAGGCTAGTATTAGTAATTATGACTTTTTTAACTTGTTGAAACCCTATTTTGACTCTCCTAATTTTCTTTTTTATGAATTATTAAATATTCTGCAATATGAGATTACCATTAATACTAAAGTTGTTTTTCGTAAAGACAAGTATAATACTCCATCTAAACCTTGGATGTCCTCTTACATACTTGATTTGATTAAACGCAGGGATAAGCTTTACATTTTTTATCTTAAAGATAAAAGTAATTCATCTATTAGAAACAAGTTTCTCTATTACAGAAATAAAATCAAACTATTAATTAAGTTTAAGAAAAATGAATATTTTCGTAGTTATTTTGATTGTAAATCCACGAAGGATACTTGGTGTAAATTAAACATGCTCTCTAAATCTAATATAAACAACTCTGTTGTTCTGAAAATTGGTGATGAAATTGTTAGTAACAATAAATTAATAGCTGAGTCTTTTAATTCTCATTTTGCACTTCCTGAACCTGATCTTTCTTCCAATAGTTTTCTTACTTACTTAAGATCTACTGAATGTACGTTTAGTTTTTCAAAATTTTCAGCTGAAGATATTTTTAATGTTATTTTTGAACTCAAAAGTAATAATTCGAAGGACTTTTTTGGTATTTCAATCGATATTTTGAAATCTATCTTTCCTTTTATTTCCAGAGTTCTTCTAATAGGTTTTAACGCCTGCCTGGAATTTAACGTTTTTCCTGATATCTTCAAAATTTCTAAAATTGTACCTATTTTTAAAAAAGATAATAGATTATTAGTGAATAACTATAGGCCAATATCTTTAATACCTTCTATTGGCAAAGTGTTTGAAAAGCTTCTATATAAACAGATATATAGTTATTTTTTCTCTAATAACCTTATAGATTCAAATCAATTTGGTTTTCGACATAGTCATTCCACCCAACTTTTGCATTCAGTTTTCCTCAATGATATTTATAGTTGTATCGATAATGGTACAAATGTTGCTGCGTTGTTTATTGATTTAACGAGAGCCTTTGACTCAATATCGCATTCAATACTCACTGAAAAATTAAAAATATATGGCTTTTCTTCTACTGCAATATCTCTAATTACCAGTTATTTTTCAAATAGATTTCAATGTACTTTTATTAATGATGCTTATTCAGGCTTGCTAAAAATTCTGTGTGGTGTTCCACAAGGCTCTATCTTGGGTCCCCTTCTCTTTTTAATTTATATTAATGATATCTTCCGTATAAATTTGTTTACCAGCATGTATCTTTATGCTGATGATATCTCCATACTAGTTTCTCTAGATGATCCTAACTTAGGTAATAATATCTCTGCTTTATGTAAATGGTTTGAATATAACTGCTTTAAAATTAATCTCAACAAATGCAAAGCAATCTCTTTTTCTCAATCGCTTAATTACAACCTCTCTAACATTGGTTTTGAGTTTGTAAATGAATATAATTTTCTTGGCATTTTAATTGATAGAAGACTTAATTGGAAAGCTCATTGTAAATACGTTTTAGCTAAGTTGAACTCTGTTACTGGCGTTATTCGCCAATATAAAACTCTCATTCCTATTAATACCAAATTGTTACTCTATAAAGCGTTATTTTTGCCTCATTTATTGTACAGTGTTATTAATTGGGGCCATGCTGTTAATGATGCTTTTTATCTATCTCAAAAGAAAATTCTTAGAATAGTTTTTAACAAGCCTTACCTTTCTCATACTAACATGCTTTTTTCCAAAATAATCTTTTGAAATTTAATGATTTGTATAAACTTCGTTTAGCAATTTTTCTTTTTCATGCTTTGAACGATAATCTACCTCCCTTATTTTCATCCTGGTTTCGATTTAATTCCGATAGAGAAAATTTTTCTTTGAGGAATAGTAACCATCTTTTCGTTCCGAGATACAATTTCCATAAATCGCATGGTTGTCTAAGATTCAGGGCTTGTAAGTTCTGGAATCACTTTCTTTGTATTCATTTTCAACAATTTACCCATATTCAGTCTTGTAAATATTTTCTTAGAAAGTTTTTTATTCAATATTATGATTATACATGTTCTAATGTGAACTGCTATGTTTGTCTAAACTTCCATCAACTTTAATTTAATTTTTTTTTTTAGTAACGTGCGTGTCTTCCTTCTTATATTTGTCTTTTTTTCATTTATTTTTATTCTGTGCTAATTTAGGTTTATTCTTATCATTTTTTTTTACATGCTTAATTTCGATTCTTACTTTCACCTCTTTATATTGATTCATTATATTTTAATTAATGAGTGCTTGAGAATGATGTCTTTGTAACCTTTTTTATGTGTTTAATTTATTTTTTTTTCCGCTCCTTATTTTCCTCATATACGTTATATAACTTTACATCACACAGCGGCTTTAGCCTTCGGTGCAATTGTTATATAAATATTTATTTATTCCTAATGGTTGCTCTTTATTACAAACAATATTCATTCATCGCTAATATTTTTTTTTCCCGATTTCAAATAAATTCTTCTTCTTCTTCTTCTTCTTCTTCAGAGATTTTTATTCAGAATGAATTATTGAAAGTGGAAGGTATTTTTAAACAAAGAGTTGGAGTATTTCTGTATAAATATTTCAACGGTTGTTTACAGAATGTTTTTGGGACACTGTTAAGACATAGGGAAAACCTTTCACATAAAACTAGGAATTCTAATAAACCTTTAAAAATTACCTATAGACTAAAAGATCAAGTATTTCTTTAATAAAAAAAGTTAATGAATTTTATAATGATAATGTGCATCTCTTTGAAAATCCATGCATGTTATTACTTTCAATTAAAAAAACTAAAAAACATCTTCTGAGTAAATTCAAAATATAATCTAGACTTTACCTTTTGTTTTCCATGTGAACTTTTAAGTTGTATATGTTGGTTTACAAAAAAAATTTTTTTTTATATATCCAACTGGAAAAATCTATTTCACGGCCATATTTTCTATAATTAAAAGAATTTGTGTGGGCTTGATTCTAATCATTATCATTTACATGGATACCAATGTGTTCATAAGTATTTATATATTTCTGGGTTGTTTGGTTCTAAGATTATAGTATAGCTTTATATGCTGGTTTTTCCTAGTTGTATGTGATTTTCGTGTTTGCCTATAGCGTTAGGGTGTGGGTTTTGTTCTTTAATAGATTTTATGATTTGTGTTAATGTTATATCGCTAGGGATGCCACGTATTATGAATTTTGGTTTTTGTGGAGGAAAGTCATTAGCATTTAGATCGTTTTTTATGAGCGTTGTTCTGGCGGTAACATTTTGATCTATATTTTTGAATTGGAAGTAGATGATACTGGAATGGGATGATCTTGTTTTGTGATCGATAGGGAGTTGTTTTTGGTATCTAGATTTTTGATGACATCTTGGCGGTGAATGGCCCTCTCTTTTTTAGTTGAAATATTGTTAGGTGGGGTGATTTTTAATATTAGGTTCGGTTCAAGGTGTTTTCTAGTGTGTGGAGTAGTTTGCGTATTTATGGTGGAACTGAGGGTTGGGTTAGGATATGATTGAGTCGGGGCTAAACTTGCAGCATTAGAGTATGATTGTGTTAAGGGTGATTTAATTTTTTGGCTTTCGAAAGTTTTTATATAATGTATGGCTATGTTGTATTTTAGATTATTAAATACTATCAGCTCGTTTGGATTTAGTGTGGTATTAGCTATATAATCATCGAATAGATGATTTAAAATGTCGGTGGTAGATTCGGGAGATTCGGGGTCAGAAAGTGCCCTTTTATTTGTCATATTAGTGGGCGGAAATTTGTGAAGTTAATTAAAATAATATTATATACTGATTGAAAATTAGCTAATGAAAAGTAAAAATATGTTTAAAGATTAGTAGTAATGTATTTATAAAGGAAAATTAAGTTTGCAAGGGTTAATATAAAAAAAATTAAAAAGGCTTAGGAGTCATTTTAGAACGAGTTTAAGTATATAATAGTTGACTATATAGTAAGTATTATTTTAAAAAGAAAAAAATATTTTCTTTGAAAGTTTTTTTATTTGAAAGCACAAATAAGTTACGTAAGTTAAAATGGCTAACATGATAAATATATAAACTAACAATCTTATTTTTAAACTTTTTATTTGCATTGATTTTAAATAAAATACAAACGTTTTAAAAGATCTATTAATCAAAATAAATTAATAACGTCGCAAAATTTTCTTGTTTTTGTATCAAAAATGGTATGTGTGTGATTTAGGGGGTTCCAAAATCCGATATTTTACACAAAACAGTTTTTTAGCTTCCTGGTCATATTTTTATTTTGGTAGAATAATAGCGGTTACTAGTGATCCGTGAATTAGCCACTTGTTTCGTTATGATGATCCAAAAATTTTGTTACATAAGTTACTTGTATAATATATGTTTAATTTTTGCATCTTTGAATTCGAGTAATTAAAGCAAGATCCGATTATTGTCTACTGCCATTTTTGAACATTTCCCATTAGTTAATCAAAATGCAAATCTTAACACATTTTATCCTTTTTTTTACTATAAATGCTCATGAAAATATATATTTTACGGATATTTTTCTTTCTTTTTAAAAATATTGACTAATTTTATTCTATAATATAATAATAGTAAATTAGTAAAAAACTAAATACGCTAGAGGCCCAAATTTTTTTCTAATTGCGGCTGCCTTAAAAATCCTGGACTATTTCACTAACAAAGGGTAATGTAAGATATTCCTTCAACCAAAGCATGTTCATTTCAGTTATGTTGTTGCGGATAGGCTTGGGATAAAGTAGTTAGTCATTACATTAGGAAAAAGCTGGCGTAGCGACTCAATCAAAAGAAAATATTTTTTAAATGCGATTAGTTAAAATTTAGGATATAGTTATAAATAAAATAATCAATATTTAAAGTTTAAACTTATTGATAAAATATAACATGAAAAAAGGACGTTTATATTGCTTTTTGTACCATGCCAGTTTTACAAACAAACTTTGGCGTGCTCCAAACACAAATGCACTTTACAAATAGAACAATAATTTTTTGTCATTTTCTTTTTTTGAATTAGTACATAGCAAACTTCTTTTTTGCTCATTAGACTCCGAACTTACATGGGATTCTTCAAATGCATTTACAGAATTTTATGCTTGTGAGTTATAAATAAGTTGTAGTTTTTGTTGTAAATTCAAAGGTATTTAACCTTTTATGTATTCAGTTCTTTTTAAGTTCTTCGACTAACTTGTCATAATGTTTTCAAAAACTTTTTTGTACTTGGATATTTTATATCATTAAGTTAACTACTTGAGCATTTATTTGACTTATTCAAAATTAAAAAATAATCATTGTCCATCTTTTTGTGTTTCTAGCTACATTATAACTTTCACACATCTTGTCTTCAACATCTACACAAGATTTTGTTCTATTATGAAACGTAATTACTTCGGGCGTATTTCTTTCTTTATAGTGCTCATCAATTTCACCATCATTATTCAAACTTAAAATCAAAATATCATTTTTATATTTTTTTGGTACATATGAAACCATTGAACAGTTTTGATGAAATCCAAAAAATTCTTCGTTTTTTTGTTGCAACAAATTCTGGATTTCAGCTGTATTCCTTTAGTTCCAACATAAGATAACTTTTTTGAACTAAAAATTAACCAATTTAAAATCTGTAACCAGTTGTCCGCTGTTATGTTTCGACCTGTGTTATATATTGGAGAGCTGAGCCTTTTGACTACATCACTTGGTTAAATGCTTACTTTATATTTTCCTTCTGGCTGAGAACCAAGATATACTTCCATATTATAAGCGTAAAAACTTTAGCATCAGCTAAACAAAATATTTTATGGTCATATTTTCTTCGCTAATTTTTATATTTTGAGGTCATATTTTTTTCTGAATTGACAATTTCCTGTAAATCCGCCAAACTTTTCATCTATTGTAACATTTTCGCTCAGTGAAAAACAGTTTTCACAAACTTTTCAAACACCCTTCTGATTGGAGCAAAATGATCGACCTTTTTTCTTTCTTGCCGAGTATCATAGTCCATCAAAACGTATATACCGCATTAAAAATCTAAAACGCAAAACTTCTTTATCTGTATTTGACATTTTAAATTTAAAATAAACTTAGTCACAAAAATAAATGTTCAAAAAATATAAAAATAAAAAAATTTTGTTTGTGATAAAAAACTTTATCGAAGGCATTGTTTCTGTAGATATAATAGCATAAGTTTAAAATATTTACTATGATTAGTTTTTTTATGTCAATGTTATTCAAGAATGTATCTTGAGTTTTTTTTTTTTTTTTTTTTGTGCTTTTTTATTATTTTTCTTGAAATATTTATTTATTGATAATAAAAAGGCACAAAAAATAACAATCGTATATCACACACAGAAAATATAGTCTTTCAGGGTGGGTAGGGCGGGAATTGAGAGAGCTGAGCGATACGCGAAGGGAAAAAGTAAAGAAGTGACCAACCGCTGGAGTGCTGAGCTATATATAGTTTATGTATTTTCTCCTGTCCAGCGGCTGGCCCAATCTGCGAGGTTGTCCTCTGAAGCCACAAACTTTAAACTTCGTTTGATGGCTTCCATGAAATCTTCATTTTTGAGCGTGAGAATCTGAACTAGTTTGTGGATGGTATGATTGTTGCTACCATATCCTCTGATTGCATAAATGGCTGCTGTGTTGTCAGAGAATATGGTAGTCTTTGTCATCTTGGCTGCCCAGATGATCGCTAGGAACTCGGCTACCTGTATGTTGTATTTTCTTTTGAGTTTTACGAAGAAGGATCCATTGTTTGTCCACAGGCCGAGTTGATCGGGAGTGGCGTCACAATGTACTGAGCTTCCATCTTCTTCAGTGGATTTGGTAAACTTCCATGCTTTGTCTACATCTGCGATGATGTATTTTAGAGTGTCCCAGTGGATTTCCTTCTTTGAGAGTATGTTGTATAACATCTTAGTTACCTTTGGTCTTCCTTTAGCTGTTCCCATGTAGTATGTGATGAATCCAAGTAATTTTTGAGTAACCTTGGTTGGCGGATCACTTTCCATCATAAGTAATACTAATTTGCATGTAGCTTCTAGGATAAGACTTTTAGTATTGTTACCAATTGATAATTTTCCTTCTTTGAAGTCGATATTGATACCGAGGAAAGAGATTACTTGTTGTGGAGAGGTGACCGATTTCTTCATATTTAAGGTGATGTTGCATTCTTTGCAAAACTCTTGAAACGCAGTCGCCATTATTTGCATCAGTTTTTCATCTTTTGTAATTAACAGGATGTCATCAATGTAGTATAGCAATTTTACTTCAATGTCTTTATGCCGATTTAGGAAGGTGCTGATTAGGGTTCCTAACGTGAATTGTAGAACTCCGGGACTGAAATTAGCCCCCATGGGCAGTCTTTGAAAAGCATACGAATGTACTCCACTCTTGAATGTAAAGAAGTCAGTGTACGCGTTGTTAATTTTAATTCCGTAGAACGCATTTCTAATATCGAATTTTGTTGCGAATTTGTAGCCATAGCATAGGTATTTGAGGAGCATTACCGATACCAACTTGATGGGGTGTTTTTCGAATATGATCTTTGTGAATGAAAAATTTTGAATGAACCTTATCTCCATATTCTTTTTTGGGATAAGGAAGACGGGGGATGTTACTTTTGCACTTTTATTCACTTTCACGATATTGTACTTGAGGAGTTCAGGTATAATTAACTTTTGAATTACCTGTCTTTGTGAACTGGGTGCTTTGAAGAAGGAATTTAGTTTTCCGGCTTTGATGTTGTTAATTATTTTGGGTTTGTACCCGTGTACCAGGATCTTTTTGGCTTTGTTGTTGTGTAGATCTGGCGGAGCTGTCCATAAGGAGGATTTAGCCGAAAAGGATCTTTTTTCCCATGTTAAGTTTTCGTGAATCTTCCTTTGTTTGGGTGCATTAACTAAACAGCATCCGTGCGGAGATGGCTCTTCAGAGTCTCCTGTATTGTTTTCTTCAGTCGGGTTATCCCATACATCGGATAACAATGTTGTAAAAATCTCCCTCCATATTTTAGGAGAGAACCGCTTGCGGTTTTTGTTGTACTCGAATGTAGTAATGAGTTTTACTGTTTTCTCGTTTACATTGGGGTGTTGTTGCACTTTTTTGAAGAAATCTTCGACTTTGTCCCCACTGTCTTCTTCTAACTCTTGAGTTTCGATAGGTGTGGGCGTAGGACTGATTGTCGGTTCTTGTTCGAGGATATCTTCATATTCAGGGCCGAAGACTGACGATAGGATCATGTGAAACTTGTCTTCAGGAACTTGTACCGGCGTTTGGTCTCCAAGGATGTCAGTGGCATCGGAGATCGATGGGAAGATGAAGTCTTCTGTGAGATCTTTAATTAACGCCGTGGGGTACATTGCCTCTTCTAGTTCTCCCATTGTGGGGGATACCATCTCGGATGTCGTCAATGGTGGCAGTTCATTGAGCAATCCAGAAGTGTCTTTGACGGGAGCAACTGGGCTCGGCGCGTCGGTGATGGTGTCTAGAAATTCGTCGACGGCACTAGAAACTAGCGCGTCGGTAAAGCCGCAGAGATCGTCAGGCTCTGCGGGCTTTTTCAGGGGGACTCTTGCTAATTATTGCAAGAGCCCGCTGAAAAGCTTCACTTCTTCGGCTTCGTATTTTGGCGCGCCGGAGCCTGCGCCTTTCTTGGAAAGGGCGGTATACGACGAGCCGGCTGCGTCGGCTGAGTTGGAGCAGGAATATGTAAACCGGAGAAAGCACTTACTGACATCTGTCGAGTAGCAGCCTCCCAATTGCTTTGAGTGGCTATACATGCCGTAGTTGCTAAGAGGTTTACCTGCCTTACGTCTTTAGGATGCATTACATCGACATAATCAGATATGATTTTGAACAAACTGACAATCACATTGTCTTTAGCATTGCGGGAAGTGGCCGGGAGAGCCTCCATAAATGCTGAGATTCTGCCGTTAGCTAGATCAGGCGATACTTCTTGTCCACACTCCTCCCTAACTAGTTCTTCCTTGATGGAGATATCTAGAGGAGCTGTAGGAGGTGGGGAGGTGTGTGGCGAGCCTTGAGCTCGTAGCCCTCGAATTTCAGATGAGAGGTCTTTGAGCACTGAGGACATCTCTTGCATGAAGAACCGATTTTCGTCAAGAGTGTGCTCAATCCAGGTCTTCTTAGCTGGGGTAGCTGGTGCGTCCTGAATCGCTTGAGAGTACTCTGCATCTGATTGCGTCATGGTGTCCTGCCGTGAGGTTCTGAGACGAGTCGTGGTGAGGGTTGAGAAGAATTGAGAGAGCTGAGCGATACGCGAAGGGAAAAAGTAAAGAAGTGACCAACCGCTGGAGTGCTGATTTTTTTTTTTCCCACAGCTTTTTGCTGTGCTTTTTTATTATTTTTCTTGAAATATTTATTTATTGATAATAAAAAGGCACAAAAAATAACAATCGTATATCACACACAGAAAATATAGTCTTTCAGGGTGGGTAGGGCGGGAATTGAGAGAGCTGAGCGATACGCGAAGGGAAAAAGTAAAGAAGTGACCAACCGCTGGAGTGCTGAGCTATATATAGTTTATGTATTTTCTCCTGTCCAGCGGCTGGCCCAATCTGCGAGGTTGTCCTCTGAAGCCACAAACTTTAAACTTCGTTTGATGGCTTCCATGAAATCTTCATTTTTGAGCGTGAGAATCTGAACTAGTTTGTGGATGGTATGATTGTTGCTACCATATCCTCTGATTGCATAAATGGCTGCTGTGTTGTCAGAGAATATGGTAGTCTTTGTCATCTTGGCTGCCCAGATGATCGCTAGGAACTCGGCTACCTGTATGTTGTATTTTCTTTTGAGTTTTACGAAGAAGGATCCATTGTTTGTCCACAGGCCGAGTTGATCGGGAGTGGCGTCACAATGTACTGAGCTTCCATCTTCTTCAGTGGATTTGGTAAACTTCCATGCTTTGTCTACATCTGCGATGATGTATTTTAGAGTGTCCCAGTGGATTTCCTTCTTTGAGAGTATGTTGTATAACATCTTAGTTACCTTTGGTCTTCCTTTAGCTGTTCCCATGTAGTATGTGATGAATCCAAGTAATTTTTGAGTAACCTTGGTTGGCGGATCACTTTCCATCATAAGTAATACTAATTTGCATGTAGCTTCTAGGATAAGACTTTTAGTATTGTTACCAATTGATAATTTTCCTTCTTTGAAGTCGATATTGATTCCGAGGAAAGAGATTACTTGTTGTGGAGAGGTGACCGATTTCTTCATATTTAAGGTGATGTTGCATTCTTTGCAAAACTCTTGAAACGCAGTCGCCATTATTTGCATCAGTTTTTCATCTTTTGTAATTAACAGGATGTCATCAATGTAGTATAGCAATTTTACTTCAATGTCTTTATGCCGATTTAGGAAGGTGCTGATTAGGGTTCCTAACGTGAATTGTAGAACTCCGGGACTGAAATTAGCCCCCATGGGCAGTCTTTGAAAAGCATACGAATGTACTCCACTCTTGAATGTAAAGAAGTCAGTGTACGCGTTGTTAATTTTAATTCCGTAGAACGCGTTTCTAATATCGAATTTTGTTGCGAATTTGTAGCCATAGCATAGGTATTTGAGGAGCATTACCGATACCAACTTGATGGGGTGTTTTTCGAATATGATCTTTGTGAATGAAAAATTTTGAATGAACCTTATCTCCATATTCTTTTTTGGGATAAGGAAGACGGGGGATGTTACTTTTGCACTTTTATTCACTTTCACGATATTGTACTTGAGGAGTTCAGGTATAATTAACTTTTGAATTACCTGTCTTTGTGAACTGGGTGCTTTGAAGAAGGAATTTAGTTTTTCGGCTTTGATGTTGTTAATTATTTTGGGTTTGTACCCGTGTACCAGGATCTTTTTGGCTTTGTTGTTGTGTAGATCTGGCGGAGCTGTCCATAAGGAGGATTTAGCCGAAAAGGATCTTTTTTCCCATGTTAAGTTTTCGTGAATCTTCCTTTGTTTGGGTGCATTAACTAAACAGCATCCGTGCGGAGATGGCTCTTCAGAGTCTCCTGTATTGTTTTCTTCAATCGGGTTATCCCATACATCGGATAACAATGTTGTAAAAATCTCCCTCCATATTTTAGGAGAGAACCGCTTGCGGTTTTTGTTGTACTCGAATGTAGTAATGAGTTTTACTGTTTTCTCGTTTACATTGGGGTGTTGTTGCACTTTTTTGAAGAAATCTTCGACTTTGTCCCCACTGTCTTCTTCTAACTCTTGAGTTTCGATAGGTGTGGGCGTAGGACTGATTGTCGGTTCTTGTTCGAGGATATCTTCATATTCAGGGCCGAAGACTGACGATAGGATCATGTGAAACTTGTCTTCAGGAACTTGTACCGGCGTTTGGTCTCCAAGGATGTCAGTGGCATCGGAGATCGATGGGAAGATGAAGTCTTCTGTGAGATCTTTAATTAACGCCGTGGGGTACATTGCCTCTTCTAGTTCTCCCATTGTGGGGGATACCATCTCGGATGTCGTCAATGGTGGCAGTTCATTGAGCAATCCAGAAGTGTCTTTGACGGGAGCAACTGGGCTCGGCGCGTCGGTGATGGTGTCTAGAAATTCGTCGACGGCACTAGAAACTAGCGCGTCGGTAAAGCCGCAGAGATCGTCAGGCTCTGCGGGCTTTTCAGGGGGACTCTTGCTAATTATTGCAAGAGCCCGCTGAAAAGCTTCACTTCTTCGGCTTCGTATTTTGGCGCGCCGGAGCCTGCGCCTTTCTTGGAAAGGGCGGTATACGACGAGCCGGCTGCGTCGGCTGAGTTGGAGCAGGAATATGTAAACCGGAGAAAGCACTTACTGACATCTGTCGAGTAGCAGCCTCCCAATTGCTTTGAGTGGCTATACATGCCGTAGTTGCTAAGAGGTTTACCTGCCTTACGTCTTTAGGATGCATTACATCGACATAATCAGATATGATTTTGAACAAACTGACAATCACATTGTCTTTAGCATTGCGGGAAGTGGCCGGGAGAGCCTCCATAAATGCTGAGATTCTGCCGTTAGCTAGATCAGGCGATACTTCTTGTCCACACTCCTCCCTAACTAGTTCTTCCTTGATGGAGATATCTAGAGGAGCTGTAGGAGGTGGGGAGGTGTGTGGCGAGCCTTGAGCTCGTAGCCCTCGAATTTCAGATGAGAGGTCTTTGAGCACTGAGGACATCTCTTGCATGAAGAACCGATTTTCGTCAAGAGTGTGCTCAATCCAGGTCTTCTTAGCTGGGGTAGCTGGTGCGTCCTGAATCGCTTGAGAGTACTCTGCATCTGATTGCGTCATGGTGTCCTGCCGTGAGGTTCTGAGACGAGTCGTGGTGAGGGTTGAGAAGAATTGAGAGAGCTGAGCGATACGCGAAGGGAAAAAGTAAAGAAGTGACCAACCGCTGGAGTGCTGAGCTATATATAGTTTATGTATTTTCTCCTGTCCAGCGGCTGGCCCAATCTGCGAGGTTGTCCTCTGAAGCCACAAACTTTAAACTTCGTTTGATGGCTTCCATGAAATCTTCATTTTTGAGCGTGAGAATCTGAACTAGTTTGTGGATGGTATGATTGTTGCTACCATATCCTCTGATTGCATAAATGGCTGCTGTGTTGTCAGAGAATATGGTAGTCTTTGTCATCTTGGCTGCCCAGATGATCGCTAGGAACTCGGCTACCTGTATGTTGTATTTTCTTTTGAGTTTTACGAAGAAGGATCCATTGTTTGTCCACAGGCCGAGTTGATCGGGAGTGGCGTCACAATGTACTGAGCTTCCATCTTCTTCAGTGGATTTGGTAAACTTCCATGCTTTGTCTACATCTGCGATGATGTATTTTAGAGTGTCCCAGTGGATTTCCTTCTTTGAGAGTATGTTGTATAACATCTTAGTTACCTTTGGTCTTCCTTTAGCTGTTCCCATGTAGTATGTGATGAATCCAAGTAATTTTTGAGTAACCTTGGTTGGCGGATCACTTTCCATCATAAGTAATACTAATTTGCATGTAGCTTCTAGGATAAGACTTTTAGTATTGTTACCAATTGATAATTTTCCTTCTTTGAAGTCGATATTGATACCGAGGAAAGAGATTACTTGTTGTGGAGAGGTGACCGATTTCTTCATATTTAAGGTGATGTTGCATTCTTTGCAAAACTCTTGAAACGCAGTCGCCATTATTTGCATCAGTTTTTCATCTTTTGTAATTAACAGGATGTCATCAATGTAGTATAGCAATTTTACTTCAATGTCTTTATGCCGATTTAGGAAGGTGCTGATTAGGGTTCCTAACGTGAATTGTAGAACTCCGGGACTGAAATTAGCCCCCATGGGCAGTCTTTGAAAAGCATACGAATGTACTCCACTCTTGAATGTAAAGAAGTCAGTGTACGCGTTGTTAATTTTAATTCCGTAGAACGCATTTCTAATATCGAATTTTGTTGCGAATTTGTAGCCATAGCATAGGTATTTGAGGAGCATTACCGATACCAACTTGATGGGGTGTTTTTCGAATATGATCTTTGTGAATGAAAAATTTTGAATGAACCTTATCTCCATATTCTTTTTTGGGATAAGGAAGACGGGGGATGTTACTTTTGCACTTTTATTCACTTTCACGATATTGTACTTGAGGAGTTCAGGTATAATTAACTTTTGAATTACCTGTCTTTGTGAACTGGGTGCTTTGAAGAAGGAATTTAGTTTTCCGGCTTTGATGTTGTTAATTATTTTGGGTTTGTACCCGTGTACCAGGATCTTTTTGGCTTTGTTGTTGTGTAGATCTGGCGGAGCTGTCCATAAGGAGGATTTAGCCGAAAAGGATCTTTTTTCCCATGTTAAGTTTTCGTGAATCTTCCTTTGTTTGGGTGCATTAACTAAACAGCATCCGTGCGGAGATGGCTCTTCAGAGTCTCCTGTATTGTTTTCTTCAGTCGGGTTATCCCATACATCGGATAACAATGTTGTAAAAATCTCCCTCCATATTTTAGGAGAGAACCGCTTGCGGTTTTTGTTGTACTCGAATGTAGTAATGAGTTTTACTGTTTTCTCGTTTACATTGGGGTGTTGTTGCACTTTTTTGAAGAAATCTTCAACTTCGACGCCATTGTCTTCTTCCAACTCGTGAGTTTCGATAGATGTGGGCGTAGGACTGATTGTCGGTTCTTGTTCGAGGATATCTTCATATTCAGGGCCGAAGACTGACGATAGGATCATGTGAAACTTGTCTTCAGGAACTTGTACCGGCGTTTGGTCTCCAAGGATGTCAGTGGCATCGGAGATCGATGGGAAGATGAAGTCTTCTGTGAGATCTTTAATTAACGCCGTGGGGTACATTGCCTCTTCTAGTTCTCCCATTGTGGGGGATACCATCTCGGATGTCGTCAATGGTGGCAGTTCATTGAGCAATCCAGAAGTGTCTTTGACGGGAGCAACTGGGCTCGGCGCGTCGGTGATGGTGTCTAGAAATTCGTCGACGGCACTAGAAACTAGCGCGTCGGTAAAGCCGCAGAGATCGTCAGGCTCTGCGGGCTTTTCAGGGGGACTCTTGCTAATTATTGCAAGAGCCCGCTGAAAAGCTTCACTTCTTCGGCTTCGTATTTTGGCGCGCCGGAGCCTGCGCCTTTCTTGGAAAGGGCGGTATACGACGAGCCGGCTGCGTCGGCTGAGTTGGAGCAGGAATATGTAAACCGGAGAAAGCACTTACTGACATCTGTCGAGTAGCAGCCTCCCAATTGCTTTGAGTGGCTATACATGCCGTAGTTGCTAAGAGGTTTACCTGCCTTACGTCTTTAGGATGCATTACATCGACATAATCAGATATGATTTTGAACAAACTGACAATCACATTGTCTTTAGCATTGCGGGAAGTGGCCGGGAGAGCCTCCATAAATGCTGAGATTCTGCCGTTAGCTAGATCAGGCGATACTTCTTGTCCACACTCCTCCCTAACTAGTTCTTCCTTGATGGAGATATCTAGAGGAGCTGTAGGAGGTGGGGAGGTGTGTGGCGAGCCTTGAGCTCGTAGCCCTCGAATTTCAGATGAGAGGTCTTTGAGCACTGAGGACATCTCTTGCATGAAGAACCGATTTTCGTCAAGAGTGTGCTCAATCCAGGGCTTCTTAGCTGGGGTAGCTGGTGCGTCCTGAATCGCTTGAGAGTACTCTGCATCTGATTGCGTCATGGTGTCCTGCCGTGAGGTTCTGAGACGAGTCGTGGTGAGGGTTGAGAAGAATTGAGAGAGCTGAGCGATACGCGAAGGGAAAAAGTAAAGAAGTGACCAACCGCTGGAGTGCTGAGCTATAT